>JAUJYZ010001117.1:515000-532162 GCA_033675265.1 Actinostola sp. cb2023 | reverse complement strand
CTATCCATCCATCCTCTGTATCTATCCATCCAACCATCCTCCTATCTATCCAACATCCTCTCTATCTATCCTATCCATCCATTTATCCTCCTCTCTATCTATCCATCCATCCTCTGTACCCATCCACCATCCATCCATCTATCTATCCATCCATCCTCTCTATCTATCCAAACATCCTCCTATCTATCCTCCATCCATCCTCTCTATCTATCTATCCCATCCATCCTTCTATCTCTCCATATCTATCTCTATCCATCCCTCCATCCATCCATCCTCATCCTATCTATCCGTCCATCCTCTGTACCCATCCATCCATCCCTTTCTATCCTATCCATCCATCCTCTCTATCTATCCATCCATCCTCTGTACCCATCCATCCATCCTCTCTATCTATCCAAACATCATCTCTATCTATCCATCCATCCATCCTCTCTATCTATCCGTCCATCCTCTGTACTCATCCATCCATCCTTCCATCCTCTCTATCTATCCATCCATCCTCTCTATCTATCCATCCTCTCTATCTATCCATCAATACTCTCTATCTATCCATTCATCTCTCTACCCATTCAACCATCCTCTATCCATCCATCCTTCCTCTCTCTCTATCCATTAATCCTCTCTATCTATCCATCCATCCTCTGTACCCATCCATCCATCCTCTCTATCTATCCAAACATCCTCTCTATCTATCCATCCATCCATCCTCTCTATCTATCCAAACATCCTCTCTATCTATCCATCCATCCTCTGTACCCATCCATCCACTCTATCTATCCAAACATCCTCTCTATCTATCCATCCATCCATCCTCTCTATCCATCCATCCATCCTCTCTATCTATCCAAACATCCTCTCTATCTATCCATCCATCCTCTGTACCCATCCATCCATCCATCCATCCTCTCTATCTATCCAAACATCCTCTCTATCTATCCATCCATCCATCCTCTCTATCTATCCAAACATTCTCTCTATCTATCCATCCATCCATCCTCTCTATCTATCCGTCCATCCTCTGTACCCATCCATCCATCCTCTCTATCTATCCATCCATCCTATCTATCTATCCATCCTCTCTATCTATCCATCCTTCCATCCACTCTATCTATCCGTCCATCCTCTGTACCCATCCATCCATCCTTCCATCCTCTCTATCTATCCATCCTCTCTATCTATCCATCCATCCTCTCTATCTATCCATCCATCCTCTCTATCTATCCATCCATCTTCTCTATCCATCCATCAATACTCTCTATCCATCCATCAATACTCTCTATCTATCCATTCATCCCCTCTACCCATTCAACCATCGTCTATCCATCCATCCTTCCTCTCTCTCTATCCATCCATCCTGTGTACCCATCCATCCATCCTTCCATCCTCTCTATCTATCCATCCATCCATCCTCTCTATCCATCCATCCATCCTCTCTATCTATCCAAACATCCTCTCTATCTATCCATCCATCCTCTGTACCCATCCATCCATCCATCCATCCTCTCTATCTATCCAAACATCCTCTCTATCTATCCATCCATCCATCCTCTCTATCTATCCAAACATTCTCTCTATCTATCCATCCATCCATCCTCTCTATCTATCCAAACATTCTCTCTATCTATCCATCCATCCATCCTCTCTATCTATCCATCCATCCTATCTATCTATCCATCCTCTCTATCTATCCATCCTTCCATCCACTCTATCTATCCGTCCATCCTCTGTACCCATCCATCCATCCTTCCATCCTCTCTATCTATCCATCCTCTCTATCTATCCATCCATCCTCTCTATCTATCCATCCATCCTCTCTATCTATCCATCCATCTTCTCTATCCATCCATCAATACTCTCTATCCATCCATCAATACTCTCTATCTATCCATTCATCCCCTCTACCCATTCAAACCATCGTCTATCCATCCATCCTTCCTCTCTCTCTATCCATCCATCCTGTGTACCCATCCATCCATCCTTCCATCCTCTCTATCTATCCATCCATCCTCTGTACCCATCCATCCATCCATCGTCTCTATCTATCCAAACATCCTCTCTACCTATACATTCATCCTCTCTACCCATCCAACCATCCTCTATCCATCCTCTCTATCTATCCATCCATCCTCTCTATCCATCCATCCATCCTCTCTATCCATCCATCCATCCTCTCTACTATCCATCCATCCTCTCTATCTATCCATCCATCCTCTCTATCTATCCATCCATCCTCTCTATCTATCCATTCATCGCGCGTGGAGGCGACACAAACAGGGAATCTGGCAGCCATTCTCGCAATGGATCTCGAAGAGACACTTTTGTGGTCACCTCTTCCGAGCTTGGTTCAATGTTTAACTGCTTAAAGGACATGGGTGATAAGCTCCAGAAGCAAACCGAGACGATCCAGAACATGGCGGGAAACATCGAGAAGTCTCTTCGCGAGCTGGAAGAGCTCAAACAAGAAGTTGCAGAGTTAAAGAAAGACCAGAATCCTAGAGAAGAAGTGCCCGATCTTAATGATATTTCTCAATCAGTTAGAACAACACTCGAGCTTTCCTATTTGCTGTCAAATGTTAGCAAAACTATTTTTATTGTACATTTTACTGGCCTTCTAAACCAAGCTATGTTTGAGTGGTACCTTAGCAACCAAAATGTAGAGCAAGTTGACCCCCCTGATATCTCTACTGGTACCTAACAAATCGAATAAAGAATTATATCGCATCAAAGCATGCTTATTCTAGTTTCTCTTGGCCAAGTTGCAGCTACGACAATCGAAATGCGCCCGCGTGACGGAATTTTAACTCACAACAAAGAAACCACTAGGCGGACGCCTAATTTCACGGGTGATATGTCAATATACAACTGCTGAGAGAAAATAAATTGCGATAGGATGGATTTTTTTTCACTTGAAACTGTTTGTGTGGTATTCAAATATGATTCAGTTAATTTGTTTAGCACTGCGGGAGATAACGAAGTATGTCACGCTACAGGTCAGAAGAGAACTACCTACTACCGTAAAGTTCCGAAAATAGCGACCCCCCGAAAGTAGCGAGCCCCCGAAAGTAACAGTAAAAAATGATGCTTGCTAACAAATCCCGAAAGTAACGATCCCCCGAAAGTAGCGATCCTCCTCTAGAGCGATGATTAGATTAGATGGCGAACAGCACTAGTAAACAGCACGCAAAGAGCCAGAACATTTACTGCTACACATAAACAAATGTAACAAAAGCTATAATCATAATATAATACGTTCTATAGATCCTGTGAATATTCGTTGTTTCAGTTAAAATACCGTACATGATGTCGTTTAAGGTACACGGTATGGCTCCTAAAAGTTAACGATTTTAGCAAGCCGAAAGTAGCGACCACCCGAAAGTAGCGACCTCCCGAAAGTAACAGTTACCTAAGGTTGCTAAATCCGAAAGTAACGCCCTCGCTACTTTCGGAACTTTACGGTAAATGAAATAGCTTACCGTAATTCCCATTGTCTTCGTCCTATTCGTTATTGTAAAACTTATTTAGCTTAAGGTTTGAAATTTAGTAACATTAAAGGTTTTTTATATCAAGATATAAGATTATGTCCAAAGTGACAATAACACAGTCACGCGTGACACATGAACTTTGCTACACTTTGAATAAATTAACTCATCATTGGTGATATTTCGAAATATTAAAGATTGCACAAGAAGTTTACAAGATAATTCAGTGACTTGTGATTTACTTTCCGAGATTGTAAATGGCACTCTGTAGCTTTTCCTCTCTAGTTAGGAATTCTTCTTGTGGTTCCAGTCCAGAATATCCCGATATAGTGCACTGTGTTACACTGGAAAACTGCAAAAAAGATGTTTCCAGAAATCTTGAGATTTATGGGATAAGTGAAGATATATCCCTCCACAGTGAAATGAAGCTGCTGCTCACTCGCGCAGGTAACTATTAAACTATTAGCTCTGTGTGTGTTTTCTTTTCTTTCCCCTCTTATTTTTAATCATAAGTGATGTGTGTTTATTGTGTAGGAATATCTTCATTTGATGAGTCGCACGCCTCAATAACTGTATGTCCGAAACATCGAGCTGATTATGGCATTCGGTGA
This sequence comes from Actinostola sp. cb2023, assembly GCA_033675265.1. Classification (NCBI taxonomy): domain Eukaryota; kingdom Metazoa; phylum Cnidaria; class Anthozoa; order Actiniaria; family Actinostolidae; genus Actinostola; species Actinostola sp. cb2023. The sequence goes on along the minus strand of JAUJYZ010001117.1, from coordinate 528,072 downwards.
CGATGCCGCAGGGTGAGATGCTCGGTGCCACAACCCCTGGCCGACCATAAATCTGCTACAAACAAAGCAACTAGACGGGTAAACAGCATGCAGTCATCTTTGATTCTCAGTAAAACTGGGCAACTAATAGCAGTTGGATCACGTAAGTAAAACAAAACCGTTTCCATATACGTATTTATCGTGTCGTATGACCAATAATAATAGATTTATATAGCGCCAATTACGAGGTTCAATGGCGCTGTTACAATTAATAATAATAATAGTAATTAATCAGAAATTAAATGCTTGATTATAAAAATTAAGACCAATCACAATGTACTATATATATATAGGTGGCTACGTTAGCAGTTGGAAGGCGTTATTTCAAGTGGAGTCATATAAACCTCTCTTACCGGCCACATCGTCAAGCGGCCAGTTATCAATTACAGAGTCTCGAAATAAACTACTGTATCATGTACATTTTAATGTACATGATTCATTCACTTCATTATTTTTATTATTATATTAGTTACTTTAGTCCCGACGTAATCAATCGAATGATCGAAATCGAATTCACCAAAAATTGGAGCCAATACAACACAATTCAAACCCAGTCCCATCCCATACTTTAATAAAGGATTGGTGAACGCCTAGCGTGCATCTGTCGAGTTTTAGATGCACGCGGGAGGTTGCTAAGCACGAAAGAAGCGAAAGAGTCGCACGAGGCGAAGCCGAGTGCGACTCTAGCTTCTTGAGTGCTTAGCAACCGACCAAGTGCATCTAAAACTCGACAGATGCACGCTAGGCGTTCACCAATCCTTTTATAACATAGCCACAATCAAATGTTAGATAATTATTTGTTTATTTTATTTTAGAAAACTAACTTTCTTGGCCGATCGCGCGATGAGTTAAGATTTACATACCGACGTAAAGAAAGCTCAATAAGTTAATTATAAAACGGCAAATTTATAACACCACATGTTCGGTCATTTTCATACTAGTTCGAGCTCTGAATGAAATCGAAATAAGTACAAAGTTTTTAAAGTAAATAAGCTTACATTACAAAAGTTTTTGAATAAATCTGATTGTTGTACTTGACCGTTGAGTACTTGCGATTTGAGCTAAAATTCTTTGCAAGTTTTCGGCAAAGAAACAGGTTTTTTTTGAACGATGGGACAAATTGAATCCTCTTTGAAAATCCATTAACATTTCTTGTAGACGTTTTGAGATCCCTTTTTCATTTGCTAGTTTGGAGATGGTTGAGAATTCGACGTTTGCACGTTTCCCAAGCTTCAATCATCGACTTACAGTTGTGTAGTTTGGACTCAGTCGAAGAACGAGTATTATAGTCTTGTAGTCAATCTCAGTTCATTTCAATGGCCACATTGAGCTGTAGCGAATCAGAATATGGTGATTTTGAGCCAGTGTTTTCTACATATTGATTTTGGTAAACCCTGCAGCTTCACTCGAATCTTGTTGAATCACAACGAAGCGACATTACAAACACCAAAACTTCAGAATTTCACATCTTTTTCTCCGATATTTGAAATATGCTGTGGCACTTGACTTCTTCTTAGAATGATAAAGCGTAATTCCTTTAAATGCATTGTTTTCCTGTCTTTTTTGAGGTTCATTTTCATACCTGCCAACCCCCTGGAACCTCAAATCTGGAGAATGGACAAGTAGACTGAAGTAGCGTGCTTTCATGCCGAAAACAAAATGGCGGACAGCTCTGGAAATTTCCGAACCTCCCCCCCCCCCCCCCACTCCCGTGAAAAAAAATTTGGGGAATGCGAGATAAGGCGATTGGAGCGAGCATTTTCGCATCGTATTCCTGTATTGCAACACGATCGTTACGTTGTATAACGCAATTTCGCCGTAAATCGTGGTCGTGGCGTGTTTAGCCGGGAGATTTTGTCTTCAAACCGGGAGACCGGGAGTTGAGGTCCAAAATCTGGAGACTCCCGGATAATCCGGGAGAGTTGGCAGGTCTGATTTTGCTCTTTGATGCGTCTTTCAGTTCATGAAACTATTTCAGTATTTGAACAACAAAGTTGGCAAGTGATTTTCCATGACGTCATTAGCGTGCATCCATGGAGAATTGGTGCACGCTCTATAAGCCAATCAGAGCGCGCGTTATATGTTAGATATGTTATAACAACATTTAGAATATAGTCATACTCACTCGACCAATCAGCGCCCAGCATTTGTGCGCTCTATATCTCATAAAGTAACTATAATATAGCTTTAACAATGGACTCATTAGTATTTTCTATATAGAGATCCACGGTGGGCATAAATGACCCTAAAATCGCTCACTGAAAACGTCCTCTTTTTCCAAAATCATTAATATTTTCAAAAGTCTTCCATGAAATGAAATAAAAGTTTCTTTATTAAAGGTAGTGTGGTATTTCAAACTATTCGATGGTAAAATCTGACGCAGTGATGACGTCATAATAAAAAGTTACAATTGCTGTGAAAATTTAGTTTAAACACACTGATAAAATAAAGTGCATATTTTGAAAGAGAATAACATCTTGTGCACTTCGGTGAACTTTTCATAATGTTCCGATTATTAGAACCTGAGTTATAAGGGATTTAGTGTTTTGATGACGTCATTATTTATGACGTCATCGGTAATATAAAAAAACAGTTTGAAGGGAGAGAAATCCGTAAAATGACTTTATTTACATTTATTAGTGTTATAGAAGTGTTTTAATAATACAGAGTAGCGGATTTTTATGTTCATTAACTCTATTAGAGATATTTTAAAATATATGTGACGTTTTAACTTGTTTAATTGTTTTTAAAATATTAAAAAATAAACTACTTACGCTCAAAAAATCAAAATTCTAAAATCAACAAAATGTCCGCATGTCATAGTTCTTCCAATACGCTAAGTATGGGGCTAAAATGTTTTCAAACAAAAAAGTTTTGCCAAGCGATGTATTTTACCGATGGTTTTGTATGAATTATTTCCCGCCAAATTTTCCCGGGAAAAAATATCAAGTTAAAAATATTCATAACTTTGGTTGCCGTCGTCCAATTTCAGAACGGTTTTAGATTTTAGGCTAGTTATCACGAGAACAACGAAGTAACATCAATTTTGCGATTTTCCAAAAAATTCATATGAGCGATTTTCGAGCCATTTATGCCCACCAATACTAATAAAGCTTTTTGTTTTCTTTTGTTACAAAGCCTTATTAGTATTTTCTATATAGGGAATACTAATGACTAACTTAGAGAATACCTGACTAGAGTGCAAATATTATATCCGTGAAATAGTTAACTAAATAGTACTAATAAATAGCACCAAATGCTTTATTATTGTTGTCTACTTAGTAGTAAAATGTTAATTAGTACTAAATGTTAGCGCATAAATTTCACGGATGTAATATTTGCACTCTAAATGAATAACGTGTACTAAACTACATACAAAAAATATTATAATACAATCTTAGTTTAATCTTCAAATACTATTCAAATATTATATCATAATCCAATAAATCGACAGTTATTTGGATTCGTAGCAGCTGTAGCTATAGATTTATACACGAAAAATGGTACAGATATACGGCATACGGTAGAACCAGGACTCGGACTCGGACCCAAAATCAGTAAAACCCGGACCCAAAATCAGTAAAACCCGGACTCAAAATCAGTAAAACCCGGACCCAAAAGCAGTAAAACCCGGACTCAAAATCAGTAAAACCAGGACTCAAAATCAGTAAAACCCGGACTCAAAATCAGTAAAACCCGGACTCAAAATCAGTAAAACCCGGACTCAAATTAGTAAAACGCGGACTCAAAATCAGTACAACCCGGACTCAAAATCAGTAAAACCCGGACTCAAAATATAGAATATTTTGCATTGCATGCGTTGGAAAGACAAAATAATGGTAGTTATTTAAACTTGAATTGAATGTTAGATTATTTCCATGTATGCCGGTAATTCCTCACGAGTACACATATAGTGTGCTTTTTTAAAAGTCTGAATTAAATACAGCATTACGTGTCACACAATCACGTGTCACACGAAAGCATAGTTTTAGAGAGACCTAATTGTAGCATTATATCGGGAAATAACCTCTACTTGCAAGGTAACGCAGGGTGAATATTAAGAGAAATATATTGAGAACCCAACTAGACAAATTCCCATGTACAGCGCTTTTCATAATTACTTCCGTCAATCAAAACTCAGACAATCAGACGAATGTGTGAAATGTGATTGTAGGTTGCATGGCATGGGAATGAAACATTGTGATTTAATTTACATGTAATAGTTGGTTCGGCTTCGTAGTTTTAATGGACGGAATAGGCAAACGTGTAGATTGTCTACGTTACGTAATTATGAAAAGCGCTGTAAAGACAGGAGTGTAGGTAGGATATTTCAATGGGGGTCCTACGCCAGTGTCGTATCAGGCCCGTAGCTGGCATTTTGAAGAGAGGGTTCGTTTCCGTTACCGAAAATAAGCCTATACATATGCCGGGCGTGCACCGACAAATTTGAAATCTAGGTCCTCTTATTAAACGATAGTTCCTGCAATTTCAACGTACCGTTCAAGCTAAGGTAAAACGTTCACCAACAAAAGAGCTTCATAGCTGCATGAAGCCAAAATAAAAAATAAAAAAGGGGGTCACCGTGCTCGTTTCTGAGTTATCAGGGGGTAGACTGGGGAGGTTTTTGTCACTATCTGGGCCAAAAACGTAAATAAATGCAATTTTGACTAAAGAATAATATTTTATATCTAATATATTTTTCGCAAGATTTACACAATGAAAGCTAGGGAGGCAATAAATGGGTGAACGGAAAGGGGATGTGTAGTTCCTACTTATTTCGAATTATGAAAGACTTTTATAATGCAAATTCAAAAAGATAACTGATAAAAACAGGGGTTCGCCGTACTAATAAATGCCATATAGCGATATGAGAAACTGGGTTCTAGTATTTTGAGGAACGATCGATTTTGTCTTTCTACACTCTAATGACTCTAGAACTCATTTAACACTGATGTAGATACCACACACGAGGAATTAAATTTCTATTGATTCATTTTCGTGAAGAACCATTTGTTTCGTTTGTGGACAAAACAGCGACAAAGACTGGTGATACGAATTTTAACGTAATATCAGTTAGATATAGATAGATAGATAGATTATAGATAATAATTAGATGAAATACTCCTGATATGATTTTTGTAATCTCAGAACAAAACAATTTCAAAGTTAAAAATTCACTAGAGTTTTTTTGAGTCCGGGTTTTACTGATTTTGAGTCCGGGTTTTACTGATTTTGAGTCCGGGTTCTACTGATTTTGGGTCCGGGTTTTACTGATTTTGGGTCCGGGTTTTACTGATTTTGGGTCCGAGTCCGAGTCCGAGTCCGAGTCCGAGTTCTGGTTCTACCGTATGCCCAGAAATACAGATCATAACTTTACTAAACACTAAAGAAACGTAGCGAGTCACTTACTCTTCAAAATGAAATCACAAACGAGTTTCTTCATGTTCTACAAGAAGTGTAGATGTACGGATATTCATCAGTCATCCAAGTTCTCCGTATGATTATTGCGATATAGGTGCCCAATCTTTCAATATATTTAATGTCCACATCGTGCTTGAGTTTTCTTTGGTGTCCATTATTTCTGAGTGTGCTCGCTGCTTTACAGTCAAAGGACATGAAGCGTGCCGTTTCAATCTTCTGTTTACGAAAACAAAATTAAACTCATATCACGAATTCTGACTGCACTCCGGGATTCAACCAAGTGAAGTGCCATCGTATATGTTTGCATGGTGATTTTAAAGAAAATGTGGTGTAGAGTCATAAAGCACAAATTTTAACGATATGTACACGTGCATGATATACGCTGCCATCTGTCACGGTGCGAGTACATGGAATCAATAGTTGCGGTTACACTAGGCCGGTTCCTAGAGGTCCCCATGTGGAATTGACTTGGGCTGGGTTTGATCTGGGTTTTGCATGATTTCGGATTTACGGTTACACACTGATAATTACCCAATGGAAGTCACTGAGGCGTCCTATTTTTATTTGCGGGAAACTTTTTGTGAAGTGTTTGGCTTGTTATCGTTCATTCTCACTCTTCTCACAACCTCCAGCGCAATTAAACTTTGCGATTCAGTATTTTTTTCTAAGAAGACAACGGAGACGTCGACTCCAGCTACGCTTTCTCCAGTCTTTCAGGCTTTTGTATTTATATTTAAGTTCACGTAGAGCGCTTTTATATCAGCCAAGACTTCACAGCATGTGATTTCCTTTGTTTGGAAATCGCTGCTATGTGATTGGTGCAGACGCTCTGGGTTTTTGATAAGCCATACGACTTTGCTCGGGGAACTGTCATGGTAAGTTCTTTTGTTCTTTTTGATGTATCCATGGAAATACACCGTGGGGAATTTCACTCTGGGAATACCGGTTACACACAAAAATCGTTTCCCTCTGGGTAAAGGCAATTTACACGTGGGTAAAGGTCCTAGTGTAACCGCACCTAATGTATAAACAATGTTTACGTGAATTTAGCGTAACTTTCTCTTCCCAGTAAACTGCGACATACTTGAGCTTTCTTTTCATAGCTTTCGAGATATACACGTGATAGAGACTCTGATTCTTGAATAGTGGATGTTAAAATGTTTTGACGCGATCATCTCTTGTCAATTTCAGGCGTGGGAACGGTCCACTCTGATTGGTTGATTTGGGTTTAATGGCACTGATGGTATTCCTGTGTAGTTTCTATATATGGAGTTAGAGTTCGTGATTTAAATTTACAGTATTTTTGTTTACATTAACGGAAGATTGAACTGACGAGAACGACAATAATGAATTTAATATTGCACTCTAGGGAGGCACGCTTCATGTCCTTTGACTGTAACAAGATCGTCTGTGATTGGCTGGTTCCATATTAAGGCATTTTTAATGAAAGTTATTCAAGATGTATCGTTCAATCAATTAATTTTACTTATTATTGTCAAAATAAGTATAAAAAAATCCAAGCACAGTTTGTCACACGGTCGTACTGTTGTGGTGGTTGGTTGTTGGTTGATAGTCTGGGTGGTAGGGGTGTGTGGGCACGTAGTCGCGGAGTCGGTGGGGGGGAGTCCCGGGGGTGGTAGTCCTGGTAGTCCTGGTAGTCCTGGTAGTCTCGGTAGTCCTGGTAGTCCTGGTAGTCCTGGTAGTCCTGGTAGGCCTGGTAGTCTCGGTAGTCCTGGTAGTCTCGGTAGTCTCGGTAGTCTCGGTAGTCCCGGTAGTCCCGGTAGTCTCGGTAGTCTCGGTAGTCTCGGTAGTCTTGGTAGTCTCGGTAGTCTTGGTAGTCTCGGTAGTCTTGGTAATCTTGGTAGTCTCGGTAGTCTCGGTAGTCTTGGTAGTCTTGGTAGTCTCGGTAGTCTCGGTAGTCCTGGTAGGCCTGGTAGTCTCGGTAGTCCTGGTAGTCCTGGTAGTCTCGGTAGTCTCGGTAGTCTCGGTAGTGTCGGTAGTCTCGGTAGTCTCGGTAGTCTCGGTAGTCTTGGTAGTCTCGGTAGTCTTGGTAATCTTGGTAGTCTCGGTAGTCTTGGTAGTCTTGGTAGTCTCGGTAGTCTCGGTAGTCTCGGTAGTCTTGGTAGTCTCGGTAGTCTTGGTAGTCTTGGTAGATAGATAGATAGATAGATAGATAGTTTATTACTTGGGCTTCCTGTGGAATGCCCAAGTCTAAGATTACAGACGGTTATTTTTGTGTTTCTACGCCAAATCTGCAAGTGGTCACCATAGCGCATGCGCATGCTAATCTTCTCTGTATCGTTCCAATTTTTGAGTATACAGAAGTTGTGGTCAGCAGCTTATCAACGAAATTCAAGATGGCAGACGTACGTAACGATAAATCAAATCACCAGCAGCATTCAAAAAGGATTTTGCCGTGCTCCCTTGCTCGAGCCAGTCGAGTCGTTCATTAATACTGCTTAGTAAATATGCAAATATCCTAGAGAATACTTTTTGGCCTTGCAATTCTGTCTGAAAGTGTATTTCTAACAGATGTCTGTGGCTTAACTCGATCGTAATTTTATTGAGTTTGTGAAATCGTTTCTTGCAAGGTAATCGAAATGTGCTTCGCCATGCAGCTGTCAGCTAGGAGTGTGAGTGTTGAAGCTAATTACGTATGTATGCTCTACTGAGTTACGCAACGAGTGACTTAAATTCTGCAAGTAATACATGTAGGCTAAAACTACTTCTGTATGATGATACAAGCTATTAGGTTTCACATTTAAAATCTATCAAAACAGCTTTATTAAGAAGCCCAAGTTCACGCTAGTAGAGCGTCTAGTTATTAGTAAATCTCTGATACTATTGCAGCTAGATAGCTGAATTGTGTAATAACTTTACATGGACTGTTACAATTGATAAAAAATTACTATTGATAGAGTTAGGTAGTCTTGTTAGTCTTGGTTAAGTCCTGGTAATCTCGGTATAGTGCGTAGTCGATATTTATAGTCTCGATTCATTGCAAGGAAAGCATGGGGAGAAAAACAACTAACACTTTGTGTTCTCATATTTATTTCAGTTATATTAAAAGGTATCCGTCAGACATGGCTCGTATGGTGGTAACATAGTGCGCCTTTACATAGCTATATGCCTTCGACACGACCACGTCGCATTGAGCTGCGTCCCGTTGTATTTCACCCTCTGAATGCAAGGAAGGATGATTTGTCCTGCAAGTTATTATTATTATTATTACTATATCATTTTTTCTTTGGAGAAATAAAGTTTGTATCATTTCGATTATTATTATTATTATTATTATTATTATGCTGTACTACAATACACAGTAGAGTTTTGTCTGTTTGTAGCGGTCAAGTAAATAAACAGTTTGAGTCGGTATTTAAATATATTTATTTTCCATCGATATCTGTTGTACTGTTGGCCTTCGCAATGATACATAAACTTGGACTTGAAGTCTGAGCAACACAGTTAGATACTGGATTCAATAAGGTTAGTTACCGGAAAGTGTGAAAGGTGCGATATCGATCCTAAAGGATCATGGGGGTTTCTATTTACATCCATATTCGTCATGAACGTTTTGTACAAAACAAGAACATTGCGGTGAATCAAATTCAAGTGACATTCAAATTGAGTTGGCTGATTATTTTGTCCAAATGCAAGAGAATTCGAGTAGAAAGACTTATTTTAAAAACAGAATCACTCCCATGATTCTTTGCGGTCGCATCTTAATGACGTCAAGGGCAACTAACACAATAGTCCATTTCCGAGTTCCTTTTATCTCTGTTTCAAAACGAGCATTTTCATATGAAAGGTTTCGCACGTAGACTCGTTTTGAAACAGAGATAAAAGGAACTCGGAAATGAACTATTGAAATAGGTGCATACCGCTAATTCCAAATATGTTGTCCTAGGTTTTGTTGCATATTGCATTCCCAGACCGAAGTGCATTATGGACTGATCAACACATGTGGGCATTTGCGTTGCGTTCCCGAAACTGAGGTCATAGGTCACTGAATATTTGTTGGTGGGTTTCGTACATTACCCCACTGACTGATAACAGAAAACACACATCCATTTCCAAGCAAGTACTCTTCCACACTTCTCGGAATGCAATATCCAATTAATTTGCAACAAAACCTTGGACAACCGTTTTTTGAATTAGCTGTAAGCTCTCGAAATCATCGAATATCAAAGTATGAAACAGCTTATGTTGATAGTCTGGTCATATCTATAGTAGACAGATCCACTACACGCAATCATTTCCCAGAACAATTTGTACAGAACCACTTGTCTTTGTCGACTGCTTTCATTTTCAAGCACAACCTAAAATGATGACAAAATGTAAATAAATAAAATAAGTCTGTCAAATTAGCCTCGTAAAAAATATAATAACAATTTTGTCCAGACTTACATGTGGTTGGCATCTGCTGCACTGGATCCACTTAATTTGTTTTGCCTTTTTTGAAAGAGATGGTGGTGATGATTGGCTGCAATATCCACAGCAATCATCCTCGTCACTATCATCATCGCCACCAGCAACACCACCATCATCAGCAACACCACCATCATCAGCAACACCATCGTCATCAGCAACACCACCCGCACAACCATCGACACAACCATCATCAGTAACGTCATCACAACCATCATCATCATCATTGCCGTTAATAATAATAATAATAATAATAATAAACTTTATTTCACGAGGGTACATTTAACAGTTTTCACTGATGAACTCATGGCCCTCAAATAATAATTTAAAATAAATAAAATATTACATACTATAAAAAACTATATACTTTGTACAATACTACTATATATACCCAATCCCACTTCACTAAAATTTAGGCCCAAGTTACAATCCCCTTAATCTCAAATATTTGTATCCATTCCCACCACTCCAGATCCCATATAACCCAACACCCTTGTATACTTAAACCCCATAATTATATACCCACACCCGTTTATATACATCGTAAAATTGTACTGGTCGTAATTAAAATATATCCTAATAAGAATCTATATCGCCTTCACTGTCACCACTGGTCATACCATCATTTTCATCATCAGTTTTGGATTCTTCCTCAGTTCTTGCTGCTAAAATGTATAGCGAAATTATAACATTTAGACATAAATTATATGATTTCTCGTGTGCTTTAAAAAGATTATTAATAACGGCAAAGTGGATGGCATAAGTCCCCTTTCTTGTACATGGCCTCAATCCAATTGCGCCTTCGGCTGACAAGAATAGACGTCTCTTGGGGGGTCTTGTACGATCTATGAATAGACAGATAGATCATGATAGGAAAGTACTCAATAAAACATAACAGCAAGATCGTTGCCGAATTAATATGAATTATTTAAAAGGCAATTGCAAAAGCAGAACACGCCAACTGAACTTCTCCTTTTGTCTTTTAATTATTTCCTATTTGGTAGTTACTTTTACATGACAATGTTATTGCAATTTGGTGGATATGACATACATATTGCATTTGTTCACCTTGCGCATCTTGGTTCACGCCTGAAGAACAGGGTGCCACGTCCGCAGTGGAATTTCCACTCGCCAATCTCAGGCCTGCCAAAACACCCTTGACAATGAAGATCGTAGATAATGTTAATAGACGAAATAAAAAAATCAACCATTAATCTGTATTCCTTATCGTGACTTTCTTTATTCGTTATGTTAATTAATTAGCAAGCAATTTCTACCTTAGTAAACGAATCCTTCTTTCCTGGCGACAGTAACTCAAACCTCAGTTTTGAGGTCGGAGAAAGTTCCTTGAATGGAAAGAAGTGACATTCATACAAGATACATTTTCACATTTCATTACATGTGACACATATATAGCACATATATATAGCTAATTGCATAATCGTTGTCGGGTTGAAAATCATGAAAGCTATGACCAAAAGGAATTCTGGGAAATTAAAACTCTCAAATAACATCGTCAAATCATCGGATCGACCTTTTTATCCAGACTTGTAGTATCTTAGTTAAATAGCTCATATACCTTCAAAACTACGAGAACATTGAATATATCTGTATGTAATGTGGCTCATGAACTGATTTCCCATCCATCCTTGCGGTCTCAGCTTTTATGATTTATGATTTTCAACCCGACAACGATTATGCAATTAGCTATAGATCATGAACTAAATCATTATAGTCTATGATACTCACATCAATAACTGAGGGATGACGTAATGGACTTTCCTCTGTATCATAATTGAGCATGTCTAGTAAAAATGTGTAGGTTAATTTATATGATTTTAAAAAGAATAGTCAACGGTGGTATCAGTATTAACCTGTTGGTGTATTTCTACCGAGAAACATTTCTTTCAGCTCGAATACGCTGTTTTCCATCCGGTCATCATCATCATCATCCGTTGAAGTTGGCTCAACATTTTGAGCAGCGGATGCCGCATCTTCTCTTAGTCCACAAGCTTCAAAAGTAATTTAAGATCAATATTTAGATATCTATAATATATCTTCAATTCAAATAGCATCCAATCACTCAATATTATTAATTATATTATTAAGAATCAAAAATTAATTTATTTAAAAAATACTTTTGATACCGTTTTTTAAATTGTTAATCATAGAGTCAGGCATGTATATAGTATTTTATTTATCAGTGTTATCATCATTATTTTAATTTTTTATTGTAAAGCGGCTATTGGATAAATTAGAAATAGCGCTATATAAATTGATGATGATGATGATGATGATGATGATGATGATGATTATATTATATGACATATTCATGCATATCTGTATATCCATCTATTTATTTGTTTATTTGTTAATAATAATAATATTAATAATTTATTTCTTAAAAAATGCATATCATAATAGTCTCAATGAATCTATAACAACAATAAAATATCTAAATGTAACATTTACATAAAGAAACTAATTAATATACAATCAAAACGCTAATATACAATCAAAACGCTAATTAAAAAATAATTTTTAAACTTCTTTAAAGTCATCGATGGAGCTGTCCGATAATTATTTTTATATATTTATTTGTCTGATTACCGTATTCAATACAATGCAGAGTATCCTCTCCAATGATTGCCTTGGGGATTTTGTATCCTTTGGCAGTTTTTACTAGGCCCTTTGTCTTTTTTCTTACGTCTGCTAATTGTGCAGTATCGTTTATTGCAAACGACATTGTAGTAGTTGGTGTCGCACCATCTGTTTTTGACTTTATGTTTTGCTTGGTTTCCTATGATAGATATTATAAAATAAAAAATATGTGCGGCTGTAACAAGTAGCCGGAAATCATATACTGATGTGTTTATCGAGCTATGAGTATAAATGCACGCCGAACGGCACCGATGAGCGGACTGAATTATGTATATGTGCGCAATCGGAATCGCAAGAAGCTTACGATCTAATGAGAATCGAAACAACGCAACGGAATCAAAAGCAAAAAAAATATTTCTGATCCTTCCGATTCCGATATCGATTCCGTCGTCCTTCTGCCAGTCACATCGTTCCGATCATATTTTAATATTATCGGAATGATGTGACTGGCAGAATTAAAATTCACACCGGTCATAAGCTTCCTCTTACGATTCCGATTATTAGTTCACCGCTTGTGTGCAAA